>CM051238.1:97127864-97175364 GCA_027917425.1 Gastrophryne carolinensis
TCTAACTGAGCCACCCTGTCTGCCACGTCCAAAGGCGGAACCTCATCCGTTGGTGGACCCTGGGACGCAAATGGACCTGGCAGCCCGCCTCTGAGGGGGTA
Organism: Gastrophryne carolinensis; assembly: GCA_027917425.1. Taxonomy (NCBI): domain Eukaryota; kingdom Metazoa; phylum Chordata; class Amphibia; order Anura; family Microhylidae; genus Gastrophryne; species Gastrophryne carolinensis. Next base: position 97,127,966 of record CM051238.1, read on the forward strand.
TCCTGCTCCGATGAGTCAGAGCCTAAAGCCGCAGAGGAAACTGGACGATCTAATTAAGGCACTGAACCTGCCCAGCTGCATAAGGCAGTGCACCAATGACATTAGTGCACCCAGTCTCAGGCACGCTTGGCACATGGGACATCACTCCGTTAAAATACAAATCGCTTACCTGGACCCGTGCGCGCTCCCTTCGCTCTACACATTGATGCTATTGGCTTAGGAACTGACTTCAGGCATCTAATGCGGGTCCCCAGGAACGCTGCAGCTGGTGAGGGGCTGGTAGTAGTCGTGAGCCCCAACTTCCAGTCCGCACTGTAACAAAAACAAAAAAATCCAAAACATCTTCACAGTCCCTTGCGACTGCAAGAAAAGAACTGAGGAGATCATGCCGGAGCCTGCCCTATATAGACAGGGAGGAGCTATATTTTTTTTTCTATCTTGCAGTCCCCGCCTACGGCTGGAATAAACTCACATGTTGCTACTGGTGGTCCCCTGGAATGGAAGAGATGAGAAATACTGTCTGGACCACATACATTAAGTATCCATAGTCTCAAACTGCAGACATACACAATACTCAACACATTCTATGCTCCATAAGATGTGAATTTTGTATGTGTCGAACAATGGAAGAACAGTTGGGCAGGGAGCAGGTACACTTACAAGCAGGGTCTGTACACTGCCTGTTATAGGGTGATTGGGTGGGGATTCTGCACGCTACTTGTTATGGGGAGATGGGGGGGGGGGATTCTGCACATATCCTATTATAGGGTGATTGGGGAAGAGAGATTCTGCACACTGCCAGCTATGAGGTGATGGGGGAGGGAGGAATCTGCAAACCCCTGTAATGGGGCGATGGGGGTTCTTCACGCTGTCTGTTATTGGATTAATGTAGGAAGGCTGGCAGGCATTCAGCACACTGACTGTTACAGGGTGATGGGGGATGATACTGCACACTGCCTGTTATGGGGTGATGGGGAGATTATTCAAGCTGCAAACTGTTACACAACATTATGCACAATTTATTGCAACCTACACATTAGCCCACTTTAAATAAATAACAGACATATTACAATACCATTAAACAGACTTTATAGCACAAAATACAGACCTTATCAGTGATTGTTGCGATGTACCTCATACACTCCGTATCTGAAGGAAATTGGTTTACTTGCTTTACTAAAAACTGTACAACCTTGAGATGACCCTTAATAAAAAGAGAACAAGTTATTATAGTTAAAACCACAAACGACTGCCCCAGGTTTACAGATGTTTTATCTTATATCATAACAATGTCAAACTACTATGAACTATACTATTTATACTCTAAATGGGTGTATCTCCCTTTTATATATTTGTTATACCTTGAATTTATGTAATACAGTTGTTATGATTGGGGAGAAAGCTGCCCTCACCATACTGGCCAGCCTTGGAGGATCGGAAAAGGATTTAAATCTCCTTCCTTTATTTATAGTTCCTCTTGTGTGTGAAGCTGGCATATATTGAATGATTTGTGCTGAGTGCTTGTATTGTAGGAATAATGTTCCGCTTTGCGTGGAGTGAAGGGGATGTTTCCACAGACCACACCCTTCGGGAGAGGTTAACCCAATCGTCTCTGAATTAAGTCTGATGGCCTGAAGTAAAATGGAAGAGAAACCGATGTTTAAAGGTTCACCTAGGAACTTGCTTCAGCAACTTTATTTAGCAGCACAAAAGTATAATTGCTCTGCATAGCAGGTAAGAAAACGTTTCCTCACTTTGCTTGAAGCTTCCATTAACAGATTACATGATTAGGACCAAAAGCATTTAACGTGCCCCCAGTAACTTCCCAAGGCTTATTCAGTGTATAAATGAAGGCCACTGGCTGACAAGCAAAATGTTTACCTTTCGAAACGCTGACATTAAAGGAGTTATTTTCCGATTGTCTGCAGCATCAACATCAGCATTAGCTTGAACGATCAGCTGAACTACATCTAGGTGCCCACCATTTGCTGCAAGCCAAAGAGGTGTGTTACCTTTTTTATTTCGTACATCAATATGTGAACCCCTGGGGGAAAATAATCAGAAGTTAGAGAGAAATTTTGTAATTGGGTGTAAGTAGTTGACTGAGCTTAATAGGATATTTGGTGTTTCAAATTTGTAACCAATGTCAGACATTTTAAATATTGGTGCTTTAGGACTGCTTTATTTGTGAAACATTATCTTTTTACTGCCAAAACTTGTAATGATTAGAATACTTAGGCCACAAAGAGTTAGAAACACGTCATGCAAATGTACATGTTTGGTTACTTACCTATTAATAAGGAGTTCACAGAACTTATAATGTCCTTTGTCTGCAGCAATGGTTAAAGCTGTATCTCGTGATGAAGGCACTGGTGGAGAATTAACATCAGCTCCTTTATCCAAAAGTACTCGCCCTACCTCCGCATATCCCCCTGATGCAGCTTCCATTAGTGGCGTCAATCCAGTCTGAGCAAAATAAAAAAAATAATAAAAAATGTGCACTATTCTGTACAAGCAACCCAAAATGCACAACAGAAAATTAAATCAGGCATATTCCCTTACAGTGAACTCCAAGGGCTACTATGTCCCCCACCACCCAAGTATCATGAATTCAGGATGCCCAAAGGCATCACTTTAAATTTCAATGCTCATTGGCAGATCAGCCATCATGCCATAAAATATGACATTCTGGGAAGAACAGCAGACACATTTGCTTTGGTCTAGCCAGGAGAACTGGACAGAGCCACACTCCCTGTCTCCCAGCATATAGCCCCACGCTCTGTATCAACTCACATGGTCCTCCAGTCCCCAAACATGACAGATTCCTTTCAACCTAGTGCAGGAGGCGGCTTGCCTAATCCACAGCTGCTGCTGCTGCTTTGATGGCTGTCTTCAGTGTTTTGGTACTGTCTGATTGCATCCTTACTAGGAGGCTCCATTCCCAAGACCAATGGCAAAAAATACAAAAACAAAAGGAACTCTCAGCTCATTTATCGGAAATGGTCCTTCCCTCCTTGGCAGACCAAAGCTGCTGAAGGCAGGTCACCACCCTGGGCTAATCGTGTTGGGACCTTCACTGTACAGGAAGAAAGTCTGAAGGGAAAATGTACACTCATTGCATGGATGGGTTAAAGGCGGAGGAAGTAACTCAATTTGTGTACAGGCATACAAAGGACATCTATGCCCCCCCCCCCCCCAAAAAAAAGGAGGGGCTTGATTACTGGCAACTACTGGTAGTTCCAGTACGCCAAATCAGAGTGGGAATCATCCCAGTAACATGCAGCCAGAGCTATAAATAACAGTCAACAGGTGGCTGGGGAGGACAAAGCCCCACCAAGGACCAAAGCCACTGGTGGACCCACATGCAGTAATTTTTTAACCCTTATAATTTTTTTTTTTTTTTTTTTTTTTTTAAATGGCATGGGTTCCCCCCCCCCTCACCAGCAAAACTATTCCAGACACCAACTATAGGGGCTGTAGACCTGCCCTTTGAAGTAGTATAGGGGTCTCAAAAAGGTGTTTAAAAAATACTATTCTTCCTTAGTCATTTATTAGTCCCCCCTCCACCCCACTTACCGTATTTTTCGCCCTATAAGACGCACTTATTTTTCCCCAAAAGTGGGGGAAAAATGTCCGTGCGCCTTATCGGGCGAAAGTTAAAAAAATAAAAATAAATAAAAAAAAACCTCACCCGTTCTCGGTGCTCCCGCATTGCCTGTCACACTGCGGGGGCTCTGTCCCAGCCCCGCCGCTGCGATCGCTGTCTTTTACAGGCAGCGATGACAGTGCCCCCGCCGCTCCTCTATCTGCTGCTTCTTCCGCCTGGGGCACATGCGAGCACCCAGGTCAGGGCAGCAGGTGGGCGTGGCCTGCACCAAGACAGCGATCGCAACGCTGACGCGGCGCAGGCCACGCCCACCCCATTCGCGGAGCGGTGTCAGTGGAGAGGTGAGTTTAACTTTTTTTTTTTTACTTAACCCGACTGGGGGGAAAGGGGGGTGCCACACAGCCTATGGGAATTAGGGGGAGGGGGGGATGCCACACAGCCTATGGGGGGAGAGGGGGATGCCACACAGCCTATACTAATGGGGGAGAGGGGGAATGCCACACAGCCTATGGGGGGAGAGGGGGACGCCACACAGCCTATGGGGGGAGAGGGGGACGCCACACAGCCTATGGGGGGAGAGGGGGACGCCACACAGCCTATGGGGGGAGAGGGGGACGCCACACAGCCTATGGGGGGAGAGGGGGACGCCACACAGCCTATGGGGGGAGAGGGGGACGCCACACAGCCTATGGGGGGAGAGGGGGACGCCACACAGCCTATGGGGGGAGAGGGGGACGCCACACAGCCTATGGGGGGAGAGGGGGACGCCACACAGCCTATGGGGGGAGAGGGGGACGCCACACAGCCTATGGGGGGAGAGGGGGACGCCACACAGCCTATGGGGGGAGAGGGGGACGCCACACAGCCTATGGGGGGAGAGGGGGACGCCACACAGCCTATGGGGGGAGAGGGGGACGCCACACAGCCTATGGGGGGAGAGGGGGACGCCACACAGCCTATGGGGGGAGAGGGGGACGCCACACAGCCTATGGGGGGAGAGGGGGACGCCACACAGCCTATGGGGGGAGAGGGGGACGCCACACAGCCTATGGGGGGAGAGGGGGACGCCACACAGCCTATGGGGGGAGAGGGGGACGCCACACAGCCTATGGGGGGAGAGGGGGACGCCACACAGCCTATGGGGGGAGAGGGGGACGCCACACAGCCTATGGGGGGAGAGGGGGACGCCACACAGCCTATGGGGGGAGAGGGGGACGCCACACAGCCTATGGGGGGAGAGGGGGACGCCACACAGCCTATGGGGGGAGAGGGGGACGCCACACAGCCTATGGGGGGAGAGGGGGACGCCACACAGCCTATGGGGGGAGAGGGGGACGCCACACAGCCTATGGGGGGAGAGGGGGACGCCACACAGCCTATACTAATGGGGGGGGGGGGGGATGCCACACAGCCTATACTAATGGGGGGGGGAGGGGGATGCCACACAGCCTATACTAATGGGGGAGAGGGGGATGCCACACAGCCTATACTAATGGGGGGGAGGGGGAATGCCACACAGCCTAAGGGGGGAGAGGGGGATGCCACACAGCCTATACTAATGGGGAGGGAGGGGGAATGCCACACAGCCTATGGGGGGAGAGGGGGACGCCACACAGCCTATACTAATGGAGGGGGGGGGGGGAATGCCACACAGCCTATAGGGGGAGAGGGGGATGCCACACAGCCTATACTAATGGGGGGGGGATGCCACACAGCCTATACTAATGGGGGGGGGGGGAAATGCCACACAGCCTATAGGGGGATGCCACACAGCCTATACTAATGGGGGGGGGGGGATGCCACACAGCCTATACTAATGGGGGGGGGGGGAGGGGGAATGCCACACAGCCTATAGGGGGAGAGGGGGATTGCCACACAGCCTATACTAATGGGGGGGGGATGACACACAGCCTATACTAATGGGGGGGGGATGACACACAGCCTATACTAATGGGGGGGGGATGCCACACAGCCTATACTAATGGGGGGGGGGAGGGGGATGCCACACAGCCTATACTAATGGGGGGGAGGGGGAATGCCACACAGCCTATACTAATGGGGGGGAGGGGGAATGCCACACAGCCTATACTAATGGGGGGGAGGGGGAATGCCACACAGCCTATACTAATGGGGGGGGGGATGCCACACAGCCTATACTAATGGGGGGGGGGGAAATGCCACACAGCCTATACTAATGGGGGGGGGGGAAATGCCACACAGCCTATAGGGGGAGAGGGGGATGCCACACAGCCTATACTAATGGGGGGGGGGGATGCCACACAGCCTATACTAATGGGGGGGGAGGGGGAATGCCACACAGCCTATAGGGGGAGAGGGGGATTGCCACACAGCCTATACTAATGGGGGGGGGGGGGATGCCACACAGCCTATACTAATGGGGGGGGGGATGCCACACAGCCTATACTAATGGGGGGGGGAGGGGGATGGCCACACAGCCTATGGGGGGAGAGGGGGACGCCACACAGCCTATACTAATGGGGGGAGGGGGAATGCCACACAGCCTATACTAATGGGGGGAGGGGGAATGCCACACAGCCTATGGGGGGAGAGGGGGATGCCACACAGCCTATACTAATGGGGGGGGGGGGATGCCACACAGCCTATACTAATGGGGGGGGAGGGGGGATGCCACACAGCCTATACTAATGGGGGGGGGGTGCCACACAGCCTATGGGGTGAGAGGGGGACGCCACACAGCCTATGGGGTGAGAGGGGGACGCCACACAGCCTATGGGGTGAGAGGGGGACGCCACACAGCCTATGGGGGGAGAGGGGGACGCCACACAGCCTATGGGGGGAGAGGGGGACGCCACACAGCCTATGGGGGGAGAGGGGGACGCCACACAGCCTATGGGGGGAGAGGGGGACGCCACACAGCCTATACTAATGGGGGGAGGGGGAATGCCACACAGCCTATGGGGGGAGAGGGGGATGCCACACAGCCTATACTAATGGGGGGGGGGGGATGCCACACAGCCTATACTAATGGGGGGGGAGGGGGGATGCCACACAGCCTATACTAATGGGGGGGGGGGATGCCACACAGCCTATGGGGGGAGAGGGGGACGCCACACAGCCTATGGGGGGAGAGGGGGACGCCACACAGCCTATGGGGGGAGAGGGGGACGCCACACAGCCTATGGGGGGAGAGGGGGACGCCACACAGCCTATACTAATGGGGGGGGAGGGGGATGCCACACAGCCTATACTAATGGGGGGGGGGGATGCCACACAGCCTATGGGGGGAGAGGGGGACGCCACACAGCCTATGGGGGAGAGGGGGACGCCACACAGCCTATACTAATGGGGGGGAGGGGGGATGCCACACAGCCTATACTAATGGGGGGGGGATGCCACACAGCCTATGGGGGGAGAGGGGGACGCCACACCGCCTATGGGGTGAGAGGGGGACGCCACACAGCCTATGGGGGGAGAGGGGGACGCCACACAGCCTATACTAATGGGGTGGGGGGATGCCACACAGCCTATACTAATGGGGGGGGGGATGCCACACAGCCTATACTAATGGGGGGGGGGTGCCACACAGCCTATACTAATGGGGGGGGAGGGGGATGCCACACAGCCTATACTAATGGGGGGGAGGGGGAATGCCACACAGCCTATGGGGGGAGAGGGGGATGCCACACAGCCTATACTAATGGGGGGGAGGGGGAATGCCACACAGCCTATGGGGGGAGAGGGGGACGCCACACAGCCTATGGGGGGAGAGGGGGACGCCACACAGCCTATACTAATGGGGGAGAGGGGGATGCCACACAGCCTATACTAATGGGGGGGAGGGGGAATGCCACACAGCCTAAGGGGGGAGAGGGGGATGCCACACAGCCTATACTAATGGGGAGGGAGGGGGAATGCCACACAGCCTATGGGGGGAGAGGGGGACGCCACACAGCCTATACTAATGGAGGGGGGGGGGAATGCCACACAGCCTATAGGGGGAGAGGGGGATGCCACACAGCCTATACTAATGGGGGGGGGGGATGCCACACAGCCTATACTAATGGGGGGGGGGGAAATGCCACACAGCCTATAGGGGGAGAGGGGGATGCCACACAGCCTATACTAATGGGGGGGGGGGGGGAATGCCACACAGCCTATACTAATGGGGGGGGAGGGGGAATGCCACACAGCCTATAGGGGGAGAGGGGGATTGCCACACAGCCTATACTAATGGGGGGGGGGGATGACACACAGCCTATACTAATGGGGGGGGGGGGGATGCCACACAGCCTATACTAATGGGGGGGGGGGAGGGGGATGCCACACAGCCTATACTAATGGGGGGGAGGGGGAATGCCACACAGCCTATACTAATGGGGGGGGAGGGGGAATGCCACACAGCCTATGGGGGGAGAGGGGGATGCCACACAGCCTATACTAATGGGGGGGAGGGGGAATGCCACACAGCCTATGGGGGGAGAGGGGGACGCCACACAGCCTATGGGGGGAGAGGGGGACGCCACACAGCCTATGGGGGGAGAGGGGGATGCCACACAGCCTATACTAATGGGGGGGGAGGGGGGATGCCACACAGCCTATGGGGGGAGAGGGGGACGCCACACAGCCTATGGGGTGAGAGGGGGACGCCACACAGCCTATGGGGGGAGAGGGGGACGCCACACAGCCTATGGGGGGAGAGGGGGACGCCACACAGCCTATGGGGGGAGAGGGGGACGCCACACAGCCTATGGGGGGAGAGGGGGACGCCACACAGCCTATGGGGGGAGAGGGGGACGCCACACAGCCTATGGGGGGAGAGGGGGACGCCACACAGCCTATGGGGGGAGAGGGGGACGCCACACAGCCTATGGGGGGAGAGGGGGACGCCACACAGCCTATGGGGGGAGAGGGGGACGCCACACAGCCTATGGGGGGAGAGGGGGACGCCACACAGCCTATGGGGGGAGAGGGGGACGCCACACAGCCTATGGGGGGAGAGGGGGACGCCACACAGCCTATGGGGGGAGAGGGGGACGCCACACAGCCTATGGGGGGAGAGGGGGACGCCACACAGCCTATACTAATGGGGGGGAGGGGGAATGCCACACAGCCTATGGGGGGAGAGGGGACGCCACACAGCCTATGGGGGGAGAGGGGGATGCCACACAGCCTATACTAATGGGGGGGGGGGGATGACACACAGCCTATACTAATGGGGGGGGGAGGGGGGATGCCACACAGCCTATACTAATGGGGGGGGGGATGCCACACAGCCTATGGGGGGAGAGGGGGACGCCACACAGCCTATGGGGTGAGAGGGGGACGCCACACAGCCTATGGGGGGAGAGGGGGACGCCACACAGCCTATGGGGGGAGAGGGGGACGCCACACAGCCTATGGGGGGAGAGGGGGACGCCACACAGCCTATACTAATGGGGGGGGAGGGGGGATGCCACACAGCCTATACTAATGGGGGGGGGATGCCACACAGCCTATACTAATGGGGGGGGGGGGGGATGCCACACAGCCTATGGGGGGAGAGGGGGACGCCACACAGCCTATGGGGGGAGAGGGGGACGCCACACAGCCTATACTAATGGGGGAGAGGGGGATGCCACAAAGCCTATACTAATGGGGGGAGGGGGATGCCACACGGCCAATGGGAATGGGGGACACACTGCCTATATGGAGAATAGGAGGGGGGAATGCCACACTGCTTATGATAATGGGGTGCACGCTGCCTATATGGGAATGGGAGCGGGGAGAATGCCACACTGCCTATATAGGGAATGGGAGGGGGATGCCACACTGGGTATACGGGGAATGGGATGGGGGCATGCTACACTGTCTATGGAATGGGGGCATCCCACACGGCCAATGGGAAAGGGGAATGCCACACTCTCTGTAATGGTGCGTTTTTGGTTTAAAATATTTTTTTTTCTTTTTTCTCCCCCAAATCCTAGGTGCGTCTTATGGGCAGGTGCGTCTTATATGGCGAAAAATACGGTACCTCCTTCCATCCTGATCAATGCCCTGACAGTCAGATGTGAGTGTAAGAAGCTGTGAGTAGAACAGAGAATCATTTTCCCTGCCCATCTCCCAGCTTTGACCACTCACCCCTGGTTTCAGACAGCTTGGAAAAGCTGAGACAAGGAGAGTCTTGTGAGCCTAATCCAGCTAACTGCAGGCAGAGTGTGACAGCGAAGGGAGTCAGAGAGAAGGAGGGTTAAGTAATGGATTTTACATCTGCTTTAAAAGTGGAACAAAGCTCGGGAATGTGACTTTTTTGAGTTTTGTTCCATTCCCCTGAATTGCAATGCTCTGCTGTGTGAACCCCCCCAGTTTGCCCAGTAAAACTCAGCACAGGCTCTCATCCAATCAGAGCCCTTTGCTGTATTTACATCCTTTAGGAATGAGCCCGGATTGCCTTCAATGAGGAGTGAGCACTGCCACATTCCCCCACATCCCTGCCGGCATGCACGCTCCCACCCAACCAAATGGCTACGGCCGCTATTATCAGCGTCCTGGGGGAGGGGTTCAGATAGCAGGGCATCCAGATTTGGGAAAAAGCAGTGGCTGGCCCTGGAATGTAAAGTAAACCTATAATAAACATGATATAACAGTAGCTTCCCATTTCCCCATGAATTGTTATTTTATTGCTTAAGAAACTAAACATACCTTAGCTCTGTGTTCAACATTGGCTTTTCTGTCCAGCAGAAGACTCACAACCTCAGCTCGACCCTGGAAGCAGGCCAATGTAAGAGCTGTGTTACGATTCGTTTCAATTTGGGCATTAATATCTGAACCCATATCAAGGAGCAACTTCACTGCAGGAACATGTCCATTCATTGCAGCCAACATTAGGGGGGAAATTCCCAATTTACTGCCAGTCCTAAAAATAAAGCAATTGGCTTTACAAACATACTATATGTTTGGGGAAAAAACAGATCAATGGGATCATGAATTCTTACCTGGAGTTAATTTCTGCCCCGGCATTCAAAAGAATTTTGATGATATTAACATAACCCCCTGATGCTGCTAAACTCAGTGGAGTGTAGTCTGAAACATTTCTATGCTCCTTGTTTGCACCCCGGGCCAAAAGCAGCTCAACAACCTGCAAAATATAAGTATTTGTAAGTGAATTAAGTGTCCAACAAAAATTGTACAAAAACCTGTATTCCAGTGATGGTCCAGCTTCTCTGTAATCTCTATTAATTGGTTACCTATCTATTTAGGCCTTAGCCTGTGTCGAGCATTTGTCTGCGTTATATGCATTCAGTAAGATTTTTTTTCTCCAGCATCTCCAATCTCATAGCTGAATCTGAATAACCAATTACTAAAGAGAACGTGTCCCTCCCCCCCCCCCCAAAGACCACTAAGAAAACCATTATTACATAACTATTATGTAATCTTATACATTTTGTTTTAGGTTGTAAACCTGCATTTTATACTTGTGGCTTTGGATTAAAGACGCCCCTCTGCACATTGCCACCCAGAAAACACAACGGGTGAAAGTCTCTCATCTACTGGGCTTTATCTTTGTCTTCCACATTCCAAAGTGATGTGGGGCCCCCACGACAGGCAGTCTGCGCACAACTTAAAGGAGAGCTATCATGAAATTGTTTAACATTAAAAAATCCATAGAAACATGTTCGTTAATGAGAGGAGGGGTCACTTATACACCTTAACTGCAGTTTTCCTATCTAGGTAGGAATAAAATCCAGGGGTGACAGGTTTAGTGTGTCAGGGGTGACAGAGCCTGTAACTGCCCCCCCCACCCCCCCAATTTCCTCTTAACCACCTGCCAGCCCGGCAAACCTGGCTGGCTACCATTGGACACCATCAAGGGGGAAAAAGATCAACCACAGCAAGAGTTAGGAAAAATGTAAATTAATTTTTATGTGCAGCAATTTGAATTCCCCTACATATGAACAATGTTTACTGTAAGGGCGTTGTTTCGGTTCAAATGCAGCTAGAGGATTTTTGTATCTTTTATTTTGCTGACAGACTGCTTAGTATTTTTTATCTGGTCAATCTAACCAATCATCTCTCACCTCTTGACGGCCTCCAGAACATGCAAGAGACAGAGGAGTATCCTTTGTACGTTCAGTCTGAGCTTCAATATCAGCACCTTTGTCTAGAAGAGTTTCAACTATCCCAACATGACCTGCTGTAGCAGCCAGAATTAGAGGTGTAGAGCCTAATTAAAAAAAAATATATATATATTTATATATAAATATATTTAAACATACTACTATTAAACAATGAAAATACAGCATGTGGAAGGAAATCTTATCTGAGAAAGGAAATATAAAAAATATACAAAATTGCTGTTATATAGGAGTGTCACAAAGATTGTATAGCATACTGTATAAGTAAATACAGTGTGCCGTTTTATAAACACACAGTGTGCTTACATCACATTGCTGTTGCCACACCCACTGTTTCTCCTAATGTTTTTCTCTGCATCTTCAATGCTCTGGAACTACAGGGTCTTTTTTGGGACAATGCAACATATGGCCCAAGACAATGGGACAACAATCGGGCTATAGTATAACTTTAAGCATCACATGTTTTTGCAGCAAATATCAGTACTCCAGACCAAATAACAAGCACTTCATTACTTTTGCGGCATCGAAAGTAGTTATGCTAAAATGGCTCCATTTAAGACAAACTGCAAGCTCTCTATTGAGTAGGCAAAGGCAATAGAAAATACGAACAAAAAAAATGTAAACTGGGAAGTAAAAAGGCACATTCACAATTTTGCAACTAATGTTGGCCGTCACAATTTTATCATGTGCTTTATAAACACAACCATAGTGAAGGTTTATTAAGAAAGAAAAGGAATTTACAGACAGGACTGCACATAACTACATTGTGCTTACACATACAAATACTTTTCAAGAGAGTCCAGCAAAAACATCTGATGTGCACCACAGTGAAGGGTATCAAACAAAATGATAAACTGCATCTGCAACTGCAAATGTGCTTTAACTACATTTTATATATATCTGGTTACAGAAATGCACGTCATTCTTCATATTTGGTTTGTCAGCCCATTCTAGCGTACTTGGAGCCAGCAATTTTTTTCCTTTCATCAGGCAATACCGCTTAAAGGTTAGAAATCAATTTTCCTCCTGATCGCAGGACAGAAGGACATCCCAGTAGACAATGGCCTGAAAACCTGAAAGCTAATATCAGCGGCCAATTGCAGGGCCTGCTCTCAACAGAGTAACAAGGAGGTGCTAAGCAAAAACAAGGCTTGCATGAAGGTGTATGAGGGGGCCATTAGTAGAGCCATAGCGTGGCCAGGTGCAAATAAACTTTTATTTTAAACAAATAAGCAAAAAAAAAAAAAAAAAAAAAAACAGCTGAATCATTTGGCTGATTTTTCCACTTTATTGTTTGGGAAAGAAAATGAAGTCTCTCTCCCCCCTCTGGGCTACATTCTATCACAGAACAGAAAGTTTGTATCACAGAAATTACAGTATCACAGTATCACAGAAAAGAAACTTAGCAGATCTAAGTAAAGCGAATACCATTCCTTTTCTGAGCCTAGCAACTGGCATGGCTTCCATCCCTGAATGTAGCTACTGACAGGCAGCGTGAGCGGTGATGCTACATGAGTCATTCTTGCGCTCTACTGTGGTGACCGCCAGCAGCTCAACCACTGTGGTTTGCTTAGTTCGCTCTCTGGCTGTGACAAGGTGGTAGTGGAGGAATGGAATTTTTAAAATATAGGGGCAATCTTTGGAAACTGTTACAGAATCTACAGCTTGTGGCAAAAAAATGAATATGAACAAGAATGGTTCCCTGGATGGAGATAAGCACCTTATGATTAAGCACCTTATGGGCAAGACGTACTCATCCACTGCCAACTGTACGCTGTCTGTGAACCACACCCTTCTTGGCCAACAGGATGGCTGGCACCCTCTCCTGGGCTATCTTACGCATGACCCTGCCCAGTATAGGGAACAGAGGGAACACATAGAGAAGCCGAAACTCTGTCCAAGGCATTGCCAGTGCATCCGTGGCGAAGGCCAGAGGATCCTGTGACAGGGAGACCAACTTGGGAAGTTCGTGATTGTGACGGGACGCAAACAGGTCCACATCCGGCTGACCCCAGCTGTGACACAGGGAGAGAAACACCTGGTTGTTGAGGGACCATTCCCCCAGACGAGACGTCCCCCTGCTCAGGGAGTCCGCCACCTGGTTCTCCACCCCCGGAATGTATACCATTGAGATGCTGGGAACGTTCTGTTCCGCCCAAGACAGTATCAGGGACACTTCCTTGAAGGCTCGCTTGCTCAGAGTCCCTTCCAATGGTTGATGTAGGCAACCGCCGTCTGGTTGTCTGAGCGAATCTCAACAGCCCGACCCCAAAGGTGTTTGGTCAGCTGAGAAAGAACCAACCTGATCGCCCTCAGTTCCAGTACATTGATGGGAGCATGGGCCTCCTGGGGGCCCCACCGACCCTGGAACTTCAGAGACTTCCAAAAGCCCCTCAGCCTGTCAGACTGGCATCTGTGGTGATTGTCTCCCAGCACAGGGGCAGGAATGTCCTGCCCACCTGAAGGTTCCTTGAGTCCAGCCACCACGAAAGGGACTGTCTGGCCAGAGGAGACAAACAATTCCTGATCCAGGGACACAGGGTCCCGAACCCAGACAGACAAGAAGTGCAACTGAAGGGGTCTCATGTGAAACTGAGCAAAGGGGACCGCCTCGAAGCAGGACACCATCGGGCCCACCAATTGCATCCCCAGACGGATGGAGGGATGAGGACACAAGAGCAGAGCCCGAGCCTGCTTCTGAAGGCCCTCCACCTTCTGCTGAGGAAGGAACACCTTGACCTGAGGAGGTATCCAGTGTCATGCCCAGAAAGGACCTCACCAAGGACGGGGACAGTGAAGACTTGGGGAAGTTGATCACCCAGCAGAAGGACTCCAGAGTAGAGGTCACCACCCAGGTGTCCTGCTTGGCCTGATGAAAGGACTGGGCCACAATAAGGATGTCGTCCAGGTAAGGAAGGAAGCGAACGCCCCGATTCCGTAGCCATCTGGAGCCATCACCCCCGCCAGCACCTTGATGAACACCCGAGGCGCCAAGGTGATACCAAAGGGTAATGCTACAAACTGGTAATGATGATCCTCCAGTGCGAACCTCAGAAATCTGTGATGACCTGGGAAGATAGGCACATGAAGATAAGCATCCTTGATGTCCACGGTGGTCATGAAGTCGCCCGGACGAAGGGTACTGACAGCCGAGCGTAGCGTCTCCATGCGAAAATGCTTGAATCTGACAAACTTGTTGAGGCCCTTAAAGTCCAGGATGGGCCTCAGAGAGCCGTCCTTTTTGGGGACTGTGAAAAGATTGGAATAGTACCCCTGATCCTGTTCTTGAGGGGGCACTGGACAAATGACACCTGACTCCAGGAGGCATTGAACCGCCAAAAGCAACCCTTGAGCTGACAGGGGGTTTAAAGACATCCGGGATCTGATGAATCTTGGGGGCGGCCAGGCTGCAAACTCTATCTTGTAACCGCAGGACACCACCTTCTGAATCCACCGGTCTGAGACGTGGAGCATCCAGACGTGAGCAAAGAGCCGAAGCCGTCCCCCCATCTGTATAGGCCATCCAGGTGGGGGGACGGCTTCGGCTCTTTGCTCACGTCTGGAAGGGGCCTTGGGAGGGGGTTTGGGCTTGGAACCCCAGGAGAGACCGGGACAACCACAGGATCTGCCACGGCCCCAAAAATCTCTGTGGCTACCTGAGAAGAGGGAGCCACAACCTCCTCTGGGAGTACGAAGGGAGGGGAAGGAGGCAGAGGGCCCCCGAAACGGCCGGGGCTGCCTCCTACGCTGAAGCAGTCTGCCATCCTTGGCTAAAACATCAAGACACTCCCCTAAGAGCCGCAGCCCCGCAAAGGGGAGCCCAGTGAGAGCCTTCTTAGCAGCAGCAGCTGCCCACTGACGCAACCAGACAGAGCAGCGCATAGCCACCAAAAGTGCAGAGGTTCCTACCGCCCAGTCTCACAGCATCATCCATGGCATTAAGGATAAATGTAACAAAATCAGAGCAAAGAAAGAGGGCCCTATAATCCTCCCTCCTCCTACCAGCCATAGCACCATCACATAGACGCTTGAGCAGTTTAAGGGCAATAGCCGTAATGGCAGCAGCATAGGCCGGGCGCAGTCCAGCCCCCACACAAGGAAAAGCATGGCAGGCCAGCGGATCCATGCGCCGGTCCTCGCTGTCCCTCAGAGTGGTAGTGTCAGGGGAAGGCATGAACGAGGTATTGGACAGACCTAGCATGGGAGCGTCCACCTCAGGGGGACATAACCACCGCTTTACTAGGGGAAAGGGATACCTCTTATTCAATCCCTTGGGCACAGCGGGCAGCCTGGTAGGACGTTCCCCCCCCTTAAGCACCATAGTAGTGAAATGTCCCTGCTCAGGGAACTCAAGACGCTATTTATCAGGGCGAAAGAGCTCACCCTGCTTTTTCTTAGCCACCTCAGGGGGAGCAATGTGCAAAATTTCAAGGAAGGAAGGAGTAGAGCCGGAAGAAACCACAACCCACTGGTATCCCGCCTGAAAGACATAAGTAAAAATGACACGAGCATCCTGCAGCACATGCACCACAAGACCAATAAATAAACCCCCAAGGGGGGACTCACGGACCAAGGAAATCGCACCAAGCCTCAGACCATTGGATGAAGCGACACACAGGAGGATACAGCACCGCAGCCAGAAAGGGAGAAAACCAGACGCGCAAGTAATCCAAAATGGCGCCGGCAGAAGCACCTCGAGGGCCGGGCTGAGGGGGGGGGGGGGGTGACAATTACACTTGACAACATAGCCTAGTTCAATAAGCAACAAACGCTGAAGGTAATGGGGTGCTGATCTGTTAATTTGATATTGGAGCGTAGAAGCATCTGTTGAAGATACAGAGTTTTGTTTGAGAAGTTCCTGCTAAGGTGGACTTTTTACAAGCAAATCTCACCACCAAGAGAACAGTATCTCTGTACTCGGGCAGGTAGGGGAGCAAAGAACGCGGTTACAACCCACTTTAAAGTGATTTTTCAGGCATAGCCAATTGTTAGACCACTGTGTCTGGTTACATTTGGCAAAACTGAAGAAAAAAATGGCCGAGATATCAAGGATCATCGTTTTACCCCATGACTTCTGTTCTGAAGCATCTAGAATGAGAAACCCAGCACCAGGAAGAGAGTTCACTTGGGCTTGTTAGAAAATATGAAGCATGCCGAAGGGCAGATGCAGCTCCTCACAGCCAACATGGGAAGAGCAGAAAGCAGGCTAAAGTAAACCATTGTCTGGAATGTCCCTTCAAGAAGAGAATTTTGAGACAGTATTTAACTTCACGGATTATACATTTTTCTTCCATTCATGCTCAGCAGTTTGGAGGTTAGTAATGGTATGGAAATAGACTTGGTGTACCATATTTGGTGCAGCCTATTTGCTAAATATTATATAGTAATGACCTGTTTAACCTGAGCTGTTAGTTGATTCCCAGGCCCAAAGTAAATTGTACAAATAGTAGTAAAAGGAGCAACCCCTCCCATTTTCCAATTTATGAAATCATTTGAAACCTGAAAAGTAAGGTTCAGATTTTAAATTGAAATGACGCTGCTTTGGCTTATTGATGGACAGAGGAATCTTCTATATTGCACTCACAAGCCTGATAAAGCAGTCCAGTCTCTTAGGTAACCCCCATCCTGCCACCCTCCCGTGACGTGGCTGAGGTAAGGGTTTCTTTTTTTCCCTGTAACCCCCCTGCCCTGCCACCCTACCCTGCTATTTAGGCAGGACCTAGAGACTGGACTTCCAGCTTAAATTGGTTTAAGCATATTAAGAATATTTTGGCCATGCCATCAGTCCTTGCCAAGCACTGGGCTCCTCCGCACCGTCTGCGTCCCCTGGGCCCTTTACCAGTTCACCCCAATTAAGTAAAAAATAAGACACCGCACCAAAATATTTTAATCTAAAATTTGACTGGGCACCTTGCTCTTCTATTCCGCGCCTTGAACCCTTTTCATGTGGTCCGCAGTGTGTCCCATGCAGTTCTTTCTTGCCCCCTCGCCGCGTGCAGCGTGGGCCGAGCCCCCTCGCCGCGTGCAGCGTGGGCCGAGCCCCCTCGCCGCGTGCAGCGTGGGCCGAGCCCCCTCGCCGCGTGCAGCGTGGGCCGAGCCCCCTCGCCGCGTGCAGCGTGGGCCGAGCCCCCTCGCCGCGTGCAGCGCGGGCCGAGCCCCCTCGCCGCGTGCAGCGCGGGCCGAGCCCCCTCGCCGCGTGCAGCGCGGGCCGAGCCCCCTCGCCGCGTGCAGCGCGGGCCGAGCCCCCTCGCCGCATGCAGCGCGGGCCGAGCCCCCTCGCCGCATGCAGCGCGGGCCGAGCCCCCTCGCCGCATGCAGCGCGGGCCGAGCCCCCTCGCCGCATGCAGCGCGGGCCGAGCCCCCTCGCCGCATGCAGCGCGGGCCGAGCCCCCTCGCCGCATGCAGCGCGGGCCGAGCCCCCTCGCCGCATGCAGCGCGGGCCGAGCCCCCTCGCCGCAAACGGCGCGGGCCGAGCCCCCTCGCCGCAAACGGCGCGGGCCGAGCCCCCTCGCCGCAAA
The DNA here is from genome assembly GCA_027917425.1 of Gastrophryne carolinensis. Classification (NCBI taxonomy): domain Eukaryota; kingdom Metazoa; phylum Chordata; class Amphibia; order Anura; family Microhylidae; genus Gastrophryne; species Gastrophryne carolinensis. The sequence goes on from CM051238.1 coordinate 97,146,184, forward strand.
CGGCGCGGGCCGAGCCCCCTCGCCGCAAACGGCGCGGGCCGAGCCCCCTCGCCGCAAACGGCGCGGGCCGAGCCCCCTCGCCGCAAACGGCGCGGGCCGAGCCCCCTCGCCGCAAACGGCGCGGGCCGAGCCCCCTCGCCGCAAACGGCGCGGGCCGAGCCCCCTCGCCGCAAACGGCGCGGGCCGAGCCCCCTCGCCGCAAACGGCGCGGGCCGAGCCCCCTCGCCGCAAACGGCGCGGGCCGAGCCCCCTCGCCGCAAACGGCGCGGGCCGAGCCCCCTCGCCGCAAACGGCGCGGGCCGAGCCCCCTCGCCGCAAGCGGCGTGGCCGAACCCCCTCATCACAAGCAGCGTGGCCGAACCCCCTCATCACAAGCAGCGTTGCCGAACCCCCTCATCACAAGCAGCGTTGCCGAACCCCCTCATCACAAGCAACGTGACAGAACCCCCTCATCACAAGCAACGTGACAGAACCCCCTTATCACAAGCAACGTGACAGAACCCCCTTATCACAAGCAACGTGACAGAACCCCCTTATCACAAGCAACGTGACAGAACCCCCCTTATCACAAGCAACTTGGCAGAATCCCATTGTTACAAGCAGTCTGGCAGAATCCCCCATTATAATTCACTTAGCAGATAGCCCCCCCTTCGCCCTACTTCAAGCAGTGTGGCAGAATCCCCCCAAATACTCGTATATGAGGCAGTGTGGCAGAAACCTCTGATTCTACTAGAACAGGCAGTGTGGCAGAATCCCCCAATAAGAGGTCCGATATCACCTAGCAACACGGAGAGAGGGAAAGTGCACAACTAGGGTGATGAGAATGCTTGTGTATCAAGCAAAATTTCTGTCTCTTACAGACCCCTTCCCATAATGTCAAAAGTCCAATATTAGACAAAAGAGGTAAACACTAAATATATGCTTTAATAGGAAAGTTTAAATTAAGAGTTCATATGACCATATCACATATGATATCATATCCCTCAACCAGGTATTTGTATATTGTCATGATTTATCTATTAAGGGCATTTAGAAGCTTGTATTAATGTAAAGTCTTACTGCACGCAAACAAATTAAATCAAGTACTGCACAAGACAAGTACTGCACAACACAGATACTAATCTATTTCAAAGACAGCAAAAAAGCCGTAACAATATTATCCCTAAAAACACAAGTTTACAGTGTGTCTTAGTAAATCAATAACACAAACTGGTGGCGAATGGGGATTACCTTTTAATACAAAAAAAAAAAAAAAAAAAAAGTATAGCATGGTTGTACTAAAACAAAAAAAGCAGATGTTACCTGCTGCTCTTTTTTTCATTGTCCTGATGAGGTGAAAGGTGTTGCCATCACTGTTCAACTTGAAATCCAAACACCTGCAATGAACCAGGTAAATGGCAACACAATGGAAAGGTATCTCATTTTGATAATCCAACCGAGATCACAGTATGGACAGATAACTCATAGAACCTTTGAACTTTAAAAATGAACCTAATATGTTAAAATAAAAAGTGCCCCCAGCATACTATATTAAACGCAAAAAATAAGGAATCAAAAAAAATTAGTGTTTGCTGTTAAAGCAGAATTCCAGTCACATATTAACCCCCATCCTCCGCTAGTGCCAAGAAAGGACAGGAGTTACAAAGGATAAAACCCTTACCTCACCCACAGTCCGGCACCTCTCTAAAAGGTCTGTGTCTCCATTGAAGAGAAAAGGTGGGCATGCTGAGCAAGGGTGCAGGTTTGTGCTTTCTCTCAGGATGGCGGGGCCCAGGACCTGAAGAGCCGCAAGAGCAAACGTTTTTTTATTCTTTGTAAACTCCCCCCCCCCCCCCCCCCCCCGCCCGTCCATCCTAGTGCAAGGGGAGGGTGGGTTAATATAAGACTACACATCTGCCAGTGCCAGTGTGGCTGTTTAGGTTCTCCTACTCCAATCACTTTTGCATGCTAGCCCATAATATCCATCTGTTCAAGCTTGCTGAAACAGTCAGATATACTTTTATTTTTAAGTTAATTGAATTTGTAAAATATTAATTCAAAGCTATATAAAAGAGAAGTTTTAAGTTCAGGTTAACTGACCGTTCAAGCAGACTAAAATGCAATTTGTTAAAAAAAAAAAAAAAAAAAAACCATTGTGGGGGAGTTGATATGCACTGTAAAATCCTTCCATTTCCTTCCATTAAACCACCTTTTCCAACAGAGAGCTCAATCAGTCACCAGCAGTAACACACAGAGACCTTTCCAGAAAAAAAATTCAACAACACATTGACGCTCAGAAAGGAAAATGGATCTGCCAATGTGGTGGGTGTAGATACTAATTGAGGTTTAAGAAAGGGATTTTACAGTTAGTTCCTAAATGCCATTTTCCTCTTCATCCCATAGAGGTGGTCACAGATCCTAACAAATGTCCCAAAGCAGCATTACATTCAGGAGAGGGAGCACGAGGCAAGATTAACAAAAACCTTAAACAAAACCATAAAATGCAACATTGATGTCATCATCAACAGAATTCTTGCACACCGGATCAGTTGTAGCTTAGTAGCAGAAAGCCCACAAGGATCCTACAGGTCTGGTGGCATTACCTCTCGCTTTGTAGGACCTAAACCTGACCTTTAGCATCATTTATTGAAAAGCCCAAACCCTTAAAGAGGAACATTGAAACAAAGAGGAACAAGCCTCACCAATCTGCTGCCCCCCCTACAATTTTACCTTTGGGTAATGTTTACTCCCCTCGCCAGGAATCCCTTGGATTCCAGGAGACTTTCCAACAGGCCCATTAGGCAATTTGTAAGTTCCCCGATCTTGCGCCTGTGCAGTGCCCATGAATGGTATGCAATGGAGCCACCAGAAATCCTGTGAGACTTCGCTGAGCGGCGCGGGACTTTGAAGAGCACGGCTAAAGCCGTACTGTCATTTAGAGGCAGCTAAGCAAGCGGGGGGCTGAGGTTCGGGCACCGAAGCAGCCAGAGGGACAAGTGAAGGGGAGCAGGTTATAGACATAGCACTGTGGTCAGGAAAAGGACAGCAATCCCAGAATGCAGAGCAGCATAGTCCCAAGACACTCTGCAGGCAGCCTGAGACTTCATGGGCTGCCGTCTTGGATGTTTAAACCTGACCAACACCTATTTTTCCAGTGCAGACTCGAGGTGAAGGTAAGCATATCGTTCTGTGCGGGGTGCTCCAGCATTCTAGATGCCCCTCTGAGCAGGTTTTTATGTGCTGTCAGCAGGACCAAGAGGGGAAAAATGGAGTTGGTCAGGTTTAAAGGCTCAGAAAATACACTAGGTGCAGGTAGGATGGTTTTTAAACTGGACCTTCGGCGTCATTTAAAGACCAAACCATTAAACTATTCCCCAGCATCTAAAATATAATTGTTTTGTAGAACAAAAAAAGAATAAAAATATGGGCACATTAAGCAATATGAAGGGGATCTACAGATGTAAAAAATGCATGACCTGTAAACTATGTACAGAAGATACACCCAGGTCTTATAAGGAGTTTATATCAAAGACCACGGGAGAAAAATATAAGGTTAATACATTTTCAACATGTGCTAGCAGTAATGTGGTTTACTTATTGGAATGCCCATGTGGCTTACAGTACATAGGGAGGCGCCTTAAAACAAGAGTAAGAGAACACCTGTACAATATTAGGAAGGGCGTGGAAACATAGTGTGTCAGCACACTTTAAAATAGCGCATGGATGTAACCCCAAAGGACTCCGATTTATGGGAGTGGATATGATAACTCGGGGTTTAAAATGTGGGAACATCATAAGGTCATTGTCCCAGGCTGAATCCAAGTGAATTTTTAAGATGAAAACAATTAACCCAATGGGACTGAACATAGAATTTGACATAAATTGTTTTATTGGAGATAATTTAAGGAGTATTTTTAATGTGAAAATGATATGGTTTTTTAATCCATTGATTTTTACACTGAAAATGATCTTTTAAATTTTCTATTAATGTGGATGATGTGTTTAGAATTTTCATGTAAGGGTACCATTTGGGAAATGTCTTAAGCTTTTTTTTTGTGTATTTATATTTGTTATATAATTAATGTAATGTATATAGCCATTAATAATTATGGGATATTTGGTGTGTTTTTTTATCCTCTTTTTGATATATAATTATGTTAATGTGATTTTATGTATTAATGTAGATTGCCTTGGGTATCTTGGGTACTAGATATATATAAATTTTATGGGGATAAGAATTTTTTATATAGTAATTGCCATTTAATTTATAGGCATATGTTCTGAATAAGGTGAATGGCGCTGCATATAATAGATTAAAGAATAGCAGCCCTATCAAAAAAAAAAGACGCTTTGGATGATAAGGAGTTAAATATCTGAAGTTTCTATCACCAGGCGCAGCTAGCTAAATTAATAAACCGGCAGCTGAGAAATTACATTTGAGCTGTTTTTTATTGTCTAAATGGCAAGGAAGGAGTTAGGCTCCTAGGACTACATCACCGGGTGAGGTGAATAAATTAGTGACAGCGTGGAGGGCCCCAGCCTAATGACTAAGTCGGAATAAACTATAAGTCGGAATAAACTAAATGCGTTGGGCGGGACCCTCCACGACATCACTACGTTCTACTTGGCAGCTGGGGTTGCTCGTATTGTACCTCTACAGCCCATGGCCGGGGCGGCGAGGTATCGGTTTTGCTGCAGTTCGTTTTCCTTATTTGAGTAGAAGAAACACAAGGCGGCTACTTAGGATTGGGAGCATTGTATGATACGCATATTTTAACCTTTACATGGTAAGCACAAATAAAGCTACTTTTAAATCCATTTTGATAGAGAAAAGAGAAGGGAAAGAAATCTCGCTTTTCTTTTCTCACTAGATTTAAAATTAATATAATTAAGTCTTTAGTCGCTTACTTTGCCCTGCTGGGCTTCAACTCTGCTAAAAACTCTAGGACACGGGCGCTGCCATCTTGCCTCAGAAGCATAACATATTGAGGAGGTGAAAAGCACAGGGGTACAGGTTATAGCTGTGCTTTCCCCAGTCAGAGCAGATGTTGGGGTCAGGAGGACAGCAATCCCAGTTTGCTAAGCAGCATATGCAGAAGAAACTCCACAGGCCTGAGACTCCACAGGCCGCTATATTGGATGTAAAAGGCTAGAAAAGGCAATAGGTGCAGGTAGGATGATTTTTGATGTCAGCAATCCTTATGTACAGGGTGGGAGAAACATACAAGATAGGCTCTTGTTCAGGGTGAATGTTTACCTTATCCGTCTGCTATAAATTGGGTGGTACCGGAAGTCACCTGCAGCTAATGACCATCAACCCCCCCCCCCCGAACCCCCTCCCATAACCTGCTTCCCTAAAGCCCGGGAGGGGTTCAGAAGAGCCCGGTGGCCACAAAGGCTGTGCGGGCTTGTAGCCTCCAGGGCCGCAGGCAGATTATCACTTAAAGTCAAAAGTGTATTTATCAATTCAAAGAAACCGGGGTCAAAGTGCATCAAATCACAGAGATCGGCCCAGGAATCTATAAGTTTCCCAGGCCGATCGATTAACAAGGACAAAAACCCATGATAGTCACTCCATTAGTTGCACTCCATTTTTTCAAGAATAAAATATTATTTGCAACAGCAATACAAAGGAAATATCTATATGTATTAATAGGAACGGGGGAGAACTATAACGAATATATAAAAATGTGAACATAAGAACAATCACCATAAAGCGGTAACTAAAGATAATGTTAACAAGGGTGGGGTGGAACAGGACGTGCTGTATACGTATAATACCAATTCTACAGGTGAGTAATCACAGAATTGTATTATTCTAAGTATACAGCACGTGGTGTTCCAGAAGATATTCCTTACACTTGGGACATCCAATAGCAGTGTCCGTAAGGTAGGGTGGGATCCCCAAAAGTAACAGCAGACAGTTTAAACCACTGCCGCCTGCAGAACTTTACGGCCAAAAGCAGCATCAGCTGAGGCCCTAACATCAACCTTGTAAAACTTAGAAAAGGTACGAACAGAAGACCAAGTGGCGGCCTTGCAAACTTGTTCAACAGAAGCTTGGTGCTGAAAAGCCCAAGAGGCACCAATAGCACGAGTTGAATGAGCGGTAAGGTGGAAGGGAGGCTCCTTCCCCTTAGCAGAGTAGGCCTGTATCACAGCCTGACGGATCCACTTGCTGATAGTGGACTTAGCCGGAGCCAGACCCTTCTTAGGTCCAGACGGGAGCACATCCAGAGAGTGTAAAACCCTCTCCTTAGAAGTACTAGGATTAGGACACAGAGAAGGCAAAACAATGTGCTGATTGAGATGAAAGACAGAAACAACCTTAGGCAGAAAATCTGGCTTAAAACGAAACACAACCTTGTCCTGGTGTCTCTCAAAAAAAAGGAGGCTTGATAGAAAGCGCCACCAACTCAGCAACACACCTCACAGAAGTCATAGCCACCAAAAAGACCACCTTAAGCGTAAGAATGGACAAAGGGGCTCCTTGCAAGGGCTCGAAGGGAGACCCCTGCAGGGCAGATAAGACCAAGTTCAAGTCCCAGACTGGTAACATAGGCTTACGTGGGGGGGATGCACGTGAGTAGCCCCCTGGAGGAGGGTCTTGACCAGGGGATGCTGAGCAAAGGATCTTTGGAAAAAAATGGCCAAGGCAGAAACATGACCTTTCAGAGTACTGAGCTGAAGACCCAGATGACAACCATGTTGCAGAAACTCCAGAATCCTAGGAACAGAAAACACACGACAGGGAAGCGAATTAGACTCGCACCAGTCAATGTAAGTACGCCAAACCCTGTAGTAGATGGAAGAAGAGGACCTTTTCCTATCTCTGATCATGGTATTTACAACCAAGGCAGGCAGCCCTTTCCTATCCCTGATCATGGTATTTACAACAGAGGCAGGCAGCCCTTTTTCCATCAAGATGGAGGTTTCAACAGCCAGGCCGTCAAAGCCAGCGTTTGTAAATTGAGGTGGCGTAGGTGCCCCTGCGTGAGCAGATCTGGAACCCTGGGCGGGGCGTAATGATCTATTGCCAGCTGCACAATGTCTGCGAACCACACTCTTCTTGGCCAACAGGGGGCCACCAGTATGGCTGGCACCCTCTCCTGAGCTATCTTGCGCAGCATACTGCCCAGCAGGGGAAAGGGGGGAAACACATACAGAAGCTGAAACCCCGTCCAAGACATTGCCAGGGCATCCATGGCCAAGTCCAGAGGATCCTGGGACAGAGAGACAAAGACCGTAAGCTTGTGATTGTGACAGGACGCAAACAGATCCACATCCGGCTGACCCCAGCGGTGGAACAGGGAGCGAAACACCCTGCTGATGAGGGACCATTCTCCCAGACGAGAAGTCCCCCTGCTCAGAGAGTCTGCCTCCAGATTCTCCACCCCCAGGATATACACAGCTGAGATGCAGGGAACATTCTCCTCCGCCCAGGACAGTATCAGGGACACTTCCTTGAGGGCCCTCTTGCTCCGGGTCCCTCCCTGATGATTGATGTAGACAACTGCCGTTTGGTTGTCCGAGCAGACCTGAACAGCCCGACCCTGCAGGTGTGGGGTTAGGTGGGCGAGAACCAATCTGATCGCCCTCAATTCCAGAATGTTGATAGGGGCATGGGCCTCCTGAGGGCCCCACTGACCCTGAAATTTCAGGGACTACCAAAAGCCCCCCCAACCTGTCAGACTGGCATCCGTGGTGACAGTCTTCCAGCAGGGGGCCAGAAAGGATCTGCCCACCAGCAGGTTCCTTGAGTCCAGCCACCCTGATAAGAGACCGCCTAACCAGAGGGGACAGGACAAACACCTGATCCAAGGACACAGGGTCCCGATCCCATACTGACAAGAGGTGAAGCTGAAGAGGCCTCATGTGAAACTGAGCATATAGAACCACCTCGAAGCAGGACACCATCAGGCCCACCAGCTGCATTCCCTGCCTGATGGATGAGGACAATAAAGAAGGAGCGGAGCTCTCTCTTGAAGACTCTCCGCCTTCTGCTGAGGAAGAAAGATCTTGACCTGAGATGAATCCAGAATCATGCCCAGAAAGGACCTCACCATGGAAGGAGACAGGGAAGATTTGGGGTGGTTGATCACCCAGCCGAATGACTCCAGTGTGGACACCACCCTCTGAGTGTCCAGCTCTGCCTGATAGAAGGACTGAGAAGCGATAAGCATGTCGTCCAAGTAGGGAAGAATGCGAATGCCCTGAGAGCTCAGTAGAGCCATCACTCCTGCCAGCACCTTGGTGAATACCCTGGGAGCAGAGGTGAGACTGAAGGGCAAGGCCACAAATTGGTAGTGCTGATCCTCCAGAGCGAACCTGAGGAATCTGATGACCTGGAAAGATAGGTACATGAAGGTAAGCATCCTTGATGTCTACAGAGGTCATGAAGTCCCCTGGGCGTAGGAAAGTCACAGCTGAGCGCAGAGTCTCCATGCGAAAGTGTCTGAATCTGACAAATTTGTTGAGGTGCTTCAAATCCAGGATGGGTCTGATGGACCCATCTTTTTTGGGAACGATGAAAAGATTGGAGTAATAGCCTTTGCCCCTTTCCCTCAAGGGCACCCGGCAGACGACACCCAGTTCCAGAAGGCCTTGGATAGCCAGGGACAGACCCTGAGCTGACAGGGGGTTTTAAGCTAACCGAGATTTGATGAATCTTGGGGGCGGCCAGGCTGCAATCTATCTTGTGCCTGAGGGGGCTTGGGACCCCAGGAGGGGCCAGGGCAGCCATGTCCTCTGCCCCTGCCCCAAAAATCTCCATGGGCTCCAGCAAAGGTAGCTCTCTGTCCAATTCTGGAGCCCCTGAAGGAAGGAGAAAAGGCACCTGAACCCCAAAAGGACCGGGGCTGCCTTCTACACCGAGGTAACTTGCCTCCCTTAGCAAACAAGTCCAGACGTTCAAAGAGGCGCAGCCCCTTGAAGGGAAACCCAGTGAGAGCCTTCTTAGCGGCGTTGTCAGCTGCCCATTGGCGCAGCCAAACCGAGCGGCGTATCGCCACCAACAAGGCAGATGCCCTGCCACACATTCTAATGGTATCATCCAAGGCAGAGAGAACATATGCAACAAATTCCTCACAACGCAGAAGAGCTCTATACTCTTCACTACCTGCATCAAGGGCCCCATCCAAGAGAACCCTGAGCAGGCTTTTAATAGCAACAGCCATAATGGCAGAGGCACAGACCGGACGCAGCGCAGTCCCCACACAGGCAAAGGCATGGCAAGCCAGCTGATCTATGCGCCTGTCCTCCCCATCCCTCAGTGTAGTAGAGTCAGTGGAATGCATGACGGATGTGTTGGACAATCCCAGAACTGGTGCATCCACCTCGGGAGGACATGACCGCCGTTTAACCATTTCAGCAGGAAAGGGATACAGCTTATCCCAACTCTTTGGCACCCCGGAGAGCCGGCTAAGCCGTTCCCACTCCTTGAGCACCAGATTATAAAATGAGTTTGTTCAGGAAACTCCAAGCGTGGCTTAACTGTATGAAACAGCTCCCCCTGCTGCCGTGGAGCCACGGCAGGAGGAGAGATACAGAGTACTTCAAAAATGTGAGCTAAAAGCCTGTCAGTATCATCTGAAGCCCATGGGTCAGACCCAGAATCGGCACCATACACCCTAGATTGTTCCTCAGATGATTCTTAAACAGAAAATAATTCCCCCTTTCCCAGGGGGGTATAACCGGTAACGTAAAAAAATTCCTCAGCCTCAGAAAACACCAGGTGATAAATGCCGCTTCTTAGCAGAAGCCTTACGCGGGCAGAGCCAGCAATATGTCTCTTAATGCTGGCCACCCGAGCAGCCAAATCAGGTTGAGACTCCCCACTAGTATGCACCACACTAGGAGTCAGATGTAAGCGTTGGGGGGTAGGCGAAGCCCGAGGGGGCGCAGACCCAGCCACTGGTAACCCAGACTGCAGTGCAAGCGTCTGCTGGGCGCAGGGTACACACACCCTGACATCATCACTTATAGGGGATACCCCATACGCCACACACAGCCGGGCTTGTCCCGAAGGAACCCTGAGCACATTATCCTGAGAAACCTCCATACGGTGATTATTGTGGCACAATAGGCCAAGTCGGGATTGGCGCCAATAAGGCTACCCGGGATGCCCCAATAGCCCGCTAGGGAAGTGGGAGATATATAATACAAAAGCCCGCCAATAAGGGGTTAACGCTAAACGGGAATAGGACCGGGAGAAACCATTAAAAGTTTGACCCGCCTGTAAGACAAAGCAAAGATCCCGTAAGCATAATACAATGAAAGTATAAGTAAAAGCCAGCCCGAAGGGCACTTACGGACCGCGATAGGGAGACACCAGACACGCAGCACAGGAGCTCCAAAATGGCGCCCGCATATACCTCGAGGGGCGGGCCGCGGAAAACGTCCGCAACCCCCCCCCCCCCCCAAAGAGCACGAAAACGCGCCCCCATGACAAGGCCAGCCAATGACGGCGCAGCAGCGCCTGAGGCGATGTTGCCGCCATCTGCGGAGCGGAGTACAAGGTGAAGGGGGAAGCAGCGGACCACCTAAAAGGAGCCTACCTGAGGGGACAGGGGACGAAGGGCACACGGCCGCGGCAGGGGCATCCCATAAGGCTCACCACGGGCCTATACCACCTACCCTTTGGTGGGGGACTGTGGTAGGAGCAGCGCTCCTTAGCACCTGGCATCGGTGCTGCCTACCATCACCCGACCAGCGCAGCCTAAGCTGGGAGGCAGAGAACAGAAACGGGTGGGAATAGTCCTACAGGGCCGCAGTCTAATATGCCCCGCTCACCTGCGAGTAGAGAGAGCCATCTTCTAGTCATCGCAGCCCAGTCTGCAGAGAATAACTGGGGATTTTGTGGGAGGTCCCTGGTATATATGGGGCTGGGAGGAGCCACTTTTCTGTCTCTGCAGTCCATCTACTGGATGTATAACCCAAGAGTAAGGAATATCTTCTGGAACAGGACATGCTGTATAGTTAGAATAAGCAAGGAGTAGAATAGTAGTATACAACAATACAATAGAAGAATGATATGATTCAACACAACAGTGTGGAAAGCATAAGGGAATAACACATATAAATTTGCCATCACGTAGCTATTACCTGACGGGGTCCCTCATTTTAAAGGAATGTATGTAATTTTAAATGTATTTGAAATGATTAATGTATAATGAATGAATTAGAGAGGTCAACTGATATAGAACTGTGATAAATAATGGGTTGATTTTGGAGATTTAATTAAAATTCTTAATAAAGTCTCTAGGTAACCTTGGGTCCCGGGTGCAGCCATCTTGCAGAGGATGCACACTGTCAGGTCTGTCACCCAATCGTGTAAAGCAGTGGACCTGTATTGGTCATTTTCTCAAGTCCAACTGGCACTCAGGCCTACAGCTGCCATTCAGAGTACGGCCGCTCGCTGGAATCCGGAAAGGATTCTGGTGATTGGATGACTTGTTTTATTATTTTAGAGCACAAATTGGACTCCGCTCAGGGAGAGAACATGCTGCCTTACTATATAGGAGAGGGTGTGGTGGATGCAGGGTTTAAAAAAAGCATTAAGTTCCTCTTTAAGGTACACCTATAAACAGATGAATAAAGTACTCCTATTTGATTCAGTGGTTATTCAATTATTACCAATTTATAATACAAATTAAACATTTATTGGATATTTAACATGCAGATTTCAAGACTACTCAAATGATTGAAAAATTTGATTTAGAAACTTGGACTGGGTGGTACATTTTTAGTACCAGCACAGAATATAGGACACTAGGGCTGATTGTCTACCCCAGGTTGTGTCAGTTGAATCCAGGCAGAAGCACAGCTGGGATGCTGGGAAAGGAAGCTTCAAATTGTCCGCTACCGGGAGAAAATCTGTGAGGCGGATATTTAGTTTTGAGTGGTTACAAGAGGAAATGTAAGTGTTGACAATGATTCTGCATCATGCATGCATATGGGGCAAGTGAGATTTGGTTGCCCCCCCCTCACAAACTGTGCCAGGCTGCTGGTCTGGTTTAATTGTATACCACCACCCCTGGGTGAAATCTCAGGTTAAAAAGAGAACTGTAATAATATTGTATGCTTAGCAAAGGTCGGACATTAGATGGGTTGAGCATTGTGAACATGCCTAAGATTTGGGGGAGGTGAGGCAATCAGCATGTGTCTTGGTAGAATGTGCAGATTATTGCATATGGGTGGTAATGGGGTGCTGTAACATGAACATAAAAAAAAATTCTAATGGATAGTGGGTATTTTAATTGTTTTAGAAAATCTTCATCAGGCACTTTAAAATGAACATTTTGAAATTCTAAACCGATCATTGTTACCCGCGACTAATTGGCGTACGCTCTGCAAAAGGTTGGGCACCCCGATATAAAGATAAACAGTATAGGTCTATATCTCTATATAACCAGACAGCCATGTTCTTAGAGCTTTCCAGTTATACCTTGCCTATAGAAATAAATACCAAGCCCTGGTCTGTAATCAGAGTTCAGGAAAAAGACATGCATCCTCTTATCCCTGCAACAGCTGACATTCTCCCTCCCAGAGAAATGTAATCATTTGTTAGCAGAAGCAAATGTTATATTGAATATTACAATGTTACCTTAGCTCATAACAATACAATTCTGCGATTACTCACCTGTAGAGTTGTTTTTACGGTGTACAGCACGGCTTGCTTCATTTCAATTCTTCACATTTGGGTAATCTGCCACAAGGTGGCGCAGTTGACTGCAGAAAGACTTGTGGCTCCTCCCAGCCCATAAAAGGGCAGGAATTACCCAGAGACTCCAGTGTTTGAAAAGCAGTAATGCAAAAAGCCGGGAGGCAAGGCCATGTTAACACAGCCCCACTAAAAAATAACTCACGAAAATCACCATAACAAGGCAAAAGAGGATAACAACAGCAGTGTCTGTGAAGAAAGGTGGGATCCCCAGTGAGCAACAGGCAGTTCAAGTCACAACCGCCTGAAGCACCTTGCGTCCAAAAACAGCATCAGCTGAGGCCCTAACATTACCTTTGTAAAACTTAAAAAAGTATGAAAGGAAGACCAAGTAGCCGCCTTACAAACTTGTTCAACAGAAGCCTGGTGCTGAAAAGCCCAAGAGGCACCAATAGCCCTAGTGGAATGAGCCGTAACACAAAAGGGGGGATCCTTCCCCTTGGCAGAGTACGCTTGCACCCCCGCCTGTCTGATCCACTTGCTAATTGTGGATTTGGCTGGAGGCAAACCCTTCCTAGACCCAGCAGGAAGGACAAACAGAGAATCAGACTTCCGAAAAGACTCAGTGGCGACAAAATGGCATTTGAGCACCCTGACCACATCCAGAGCATGAAGGGTTCGTTCCTTAGAATTAGAAGGGGCAGGACACAAGGAAGGCAAGACAATGTCCTAATTGAGATGAAAGGCAGAAACAACCTTGGGCAAAAATTCAGGTTCAAGACGGAATACCACCTTATCCTGAAGTCGTTTAAAGTAAGGAGGCTTAATAGAGGGCTTCCTTGAGGGCTCGTTTGGTCCGAGTCCCCCCCTGATCATTGATGTAAGCGGCAGCCGTCTGACTGTCCGAGCGGACCTGGACCCCACGACCCCGTAGGTGGAGAGTCAACTGGAAGAGAACCAATCTGATCGCTCTCCGCTCCAGAAGGTTGATGGGCGCGTGGGCCTAGAACTACAGCGATTGCCAAATCCCTCCCCAACCGGTCAGACTGGCGTCCGTGGTGACAATCTCCCAGCACAGAGGCAGGAAGGACCTGCCCACTAGAAGATTCCTCGAGTCCAGCCACCACGAGAGGGACTGTCTGGCCAGAGGGGACAGAACGAATTCCTGCTCCAGGGACTCCTGTTTCCGATCCCAAACGGTCAAGAGATTCGACTGAGGAGGTCTCATGTGGAACTGGGCAAAGGGAACCACCTCGAAGCAAGACACCATGAGGCCCACTAACTGCTTCCCCAGACGGATGGAAGGATGAGGACACAACAGCAGGAAGTGCGCCTGCATTTGAATGCCCCCCACCTTCTACTGAGGAATAAACACCTTGACCTGAGAAGTATCCAGCGTCATGCCCAGGAAGGACCTCACCAATGACAGAGAGAGAGTGAAAACTTGGGATAATTGATCACCCAACTGACTCGAGGGTGGACACAACCACCTGAGTATCCCTCACGGCCTGATGAAAAGATGGAGCAGCAATCAAAAGGTCATCCAGGTAAGGAAGAATGCGAATGCCCTGGCTCCTCAGAAGGGCCACGACACCCGCCAGCACCTTGGTGAACACTCAAGGGGCCGAGGTGATACCGAATGGCAAGGCCACAAACTGGTAGTGTTGATCCCCCAGAGCGTACCTCAGGAACTTCTGATGTCCCAGGAAAATAGGAACGTGCAGGTAGGCATCCTTGGCCGAAGGGAGCTCACCGCCGACAAATATGTTGAGACCCTTTAGATCCAGAATGGGTCTCAGGGAGCCGTCCTTGGGCACAGTGAACAAATAGGAGTAGAACCCCCGACCCCGTTCTTGAAGAGGCACCGGGCAAACCACTCCAGATGACAGAAGATGTTGGACGGCCAACCTCAGGCCCTGCGCCGTCACAGGATTTTGAGAGACCTGGGACCGGAGGAATCTTGGGGGCGGCCAAGCTGCTAGCTCTATCTTGTAACCGGAGGACACCACCTCCTGGATCCACCGATCCGAGACGCGTTGTCTCCAGACGTGAGTAAAGAGCAGAAACCGTCCCCCCACCCGGAAGCCTTGGTGGGGGCTTGGGCTTGAATCCCCAAGAGAGACCAGGGTGACCACGGGATCTACCCCGACCCCAAGAGTCTCTGCGGCTGCCTGGGAAGGAAGACCCGCATCCCCCATGGGAAGGGCAAAATGAAGAGGACCCCCGAAAGGGCTGAGGGAGCAGACCGTACTTGGTCAAAGCATCAAGACGTTCCCCAAACAGACAGAAGTCCCGTGAAGGGAAGCCCGGTAAGGGACTTCCGAGCGGCAGCCGCCCACTGACGCAGCCAGACGGACCAACGCATGGCAACCAACAGGGCAGAGGCCCTACCACCAAGCCGGACGGCATCATCCATGGCAGACAGCACAAAGGCAAAAAGTCAGAGCAAAGCAAAAGGTCCTTGTCATCCGCAACAATGGCAACAATAGCCGCGGCACAGACCGGGCGTCAGCCCACCCCCCACAAAAGGTGAATGCATGACAAGCTAGCTGATCCATACGCCGATCCGCACTGTTGCGCAAGGTAGTGGTGTCAGGAGAAGGCATAATAGAAGTATTGGACAGCCCCAGGACGGGAGCGTCCACTTCCGGGGGACAAGACCATCGGCGAACCAAGTCAGCGAGAAGGGATACCTTCTATCCAGTCCCTTGGGCACCAAGGGCAACCTGTTGGGCTGTTCCCATTCTTTGAGGACCATATTGGAAAAATGTTCCTGCTCCGGGAACTCTAAGTGTTGCTTGTCAGGGCAGAAGAGCTCACCCTGCTTCTTTGCCGTCTTGGGGAGGGACAATGTGTAGAATATCAAAAACGGCCGACAAAAGCCTATCGGTATCATCCGGGAGCCAAGAATCCTTGTCTGAGGAGGACCCTGGGTCGCTATCATACTCAATATGATGATCCCCAGAGGAATCGGAATCACGGAAAAATTCCCCCTCCTCCATGGAGTCACGGCCGCCATAGGTATAATAAACCTCATCATCATCGGCAAAGAGGGACAAGTCCGTATCCAGGTGCCTCTTTTTACTAGAGGCCTTACCGGTGGCCGGATGGGCCAGTTGCCACTCTATGCTGGCTACGCGCAGCGCCAGGTCCGAATGAGACCCCCCTAAAGGCTTCCCCCACGCTGGGAGCCAAATGCAGGCGCGGGGGAGTAGGTGAAGCAGCAGGTAGAACAGGACTAGGCAGGGAAGCGCTCGGCCCAACCTGTTCTGCAATGACACTTTGAACGCACAGAACGCAAACCGCGCCGCTACCACTCAAAGGGGATGCCCCGCACATGAGACACAGCCGAGCTTGCCCCGAAGGGCCCCCAAGCTCGCTATCCCCAGAAGCCTCCATATGGTGATTATCAATAAGGCACAATCGGCCGACACGGGAGAAGGGCTAACAGGCCCCACCCGGGATGCCCCCAAGGGGGGGGGGTAAGGACCGGGAGAAACAACAACACAGAGGGTCAGTCTGAAAGACAAATATGATAAGCAATGAGCGTCCCACAGCTCATGCAAAAAGAAAAACCGCAATGTAGAAAAAAACAGGAGCGGACTCACGGACCAGCTGATGAAGAAGGGCCACAGCGGAGCTACAGCAGGAGCGAGGAAGGTCCGGGCGGCGTCCCGCAGCAGCCAGGAGTGCAGAGCGTCCCCCAGGCAGCGGGCCCCCAGCGCAGAGACCAGCAGGCAGTTCACGCTGCAGGCACGGGGACACAAAATGGCGCCGGAGAGAACCTCGAGGGGCAGGCCGCGTGCGGATGACGCGGAAGCGTCATCTCGTGGCCCCACCCCCCGAGAAGCGCGCAAAGGACTCCGGGCGCCCAGAGCAAGAAAATGGCGCCCTGAGCATAGTGGAGGGCACTCCTCCTTAGCGTCCCCCGCCGCGGAGTGCAATGCGCCCGCAGCGGCAGGGAGAGAAAAAGACGGCCGCCAGCACCCGCAGCTGCGAGCGCGGCTCGTCACAGCACCATAGAGCCCCCCCACCCGGCAACAATCCGAGGGGGGGAGGGAGAAGGAGGCGGCGGGGGAGGAAAAATCCTACCACACAGCAATAAAAGCAGCCGCAGTAATAAACACCACAAGGTATGAAATACAATAAGTGGGAAGACAGCAAGGGTGGTTTCTCCTTTCCCCCATCTAGGCTCACCATTAGCCTATGGCCAGCTACCCTTTGAGTACAGGGTCTGCGGCCCAGAGCATAGCTCTGTGAACACCCGATCCCAGGTGTTCTCCTACCTTCACCTGATCCGTCAGCCGAGGCTGGGAGGCAGAGGGGTCCGGAAACAGGTGGGAATAGGCTTGCAGGGCCGACGGGCTTGGTACGCCCCGCTCACCTGCGAATAACCAGAGAGAGAGAATTCCTCTGTCTTCGCAGTCAGGACTGCAGAGAAACTCTGGAGTCTCTGGGTAATTCCTGCCCTTTTGTGGGCCGGGAGAAGTCACAAGTTTTTTTGCAGTCAACTGCGCCACCTTGTGGCGGATTACCCAAAATGTGAAGAATTGAAATGAAGCAAGCCGTGCTGTACACCAGGAAAAAATGGTTACATTGCTCCTTGAAAAAAGCCAGCTGCGCTCAGAGTTGAAGTGGATACATTCGAGGAACAGCCCAATGCACTGAGGACTTTCGGATGCACTCAAGGCATACTTCGACCAGAACAAAAGGGGGAACCAGGAGTAGGAGGGGTGCAACAGGCAGAGTGGTGCAAAACCCGTTATACACAGCAAATGGCAGCTACATTTGAAGTTACAATAATTATGTCTATGTTATTGATTTACAATACCGTCCACAAATTATGCAAAACCCTGGAGAAGCGATGGCATGGTAAGATAAATATGAAAATAAAAACACAGAAAACGCTATAACACAGTACGAGATGCACATGACTTTCAGGCCCGTCACAAAAATCAGATCCTATAAAAAAGAGGCAACTAATAATCCGGGCTGGTGGGTGCATTTGGGAGGCCACAGATATGTCGGATCTTAACCAGTCCAGACAATATGCAGCAGCGATGTGCCTGTCCTCTGCAAGACTGCAGCAAAAAAGAGAATGCTTACTGCCTAGTAGGTTATCTAGGGGGAAGGGCAGGTTTATTGCTTTTGCTGGTGGTATCTGCCTCCCGGTTGTTGCCAACAATAAACCCACTACAATGAACCACCAGAAATAATGGTCCTAGCAACAAAAAAAAAAAAAATAAAAAATGGGTTTGACCATAAAGAAGGTGTCAAGGTGTCGATCTTTTTTTTTTCTTTTTATTTATTTACCAGCACAGGAGGATGAATCAGCTGCCATGAAGGTAGGCAATGGTTGAATTTATTTTAGATTCATTTTAAATGTGAATCAAGCCCAACATTTGAACCAATTGTATATCTATTTTTGAAGGGTGAGGTCACCTGATCATCAGTAATCAGTGAATTTATTTTAGACTTAGTCTGGACAATCCATTTACCAAACACTTAGATTATTACTACCAACCTTTTTTGTCTCTGTGTTCGATATTAGCACAGCGAGCTATTAACACAGATACAAGCTCCTCATGACCTCCTGCACATCCGAGGGTTAAGGCAGTATCATGGTTGCTTTCAGTCTAAATATAAAAAAAGCATAAGAAGATCAGGCTAGTGGACCTGGAACACAACTGTAAAAAGGTCCCTGTTGCTTCTAATACTTACATGTGCATCAATATCCACTGATGGGAATGCAGACAACAAAGGCTGTTTTACCACAGTAGCTGCTGATGGCTGAGGTACTGATGGAGATAATGCAGTTGGGCAATTAAAGGGCAGAGGGGGCACTCTGTCATTGACTGCTGAAAAAAAAAAAATAGTAAACAAAAAGAATTCAGCAACACATACAACTCCATTAAACTCAATTAAAAAGATGTTGATACTTCTTCAGGTACGATTTAGAATATATACTGCACATATAGATAGAAAACCTTGTATTTTTCTAGTTTAGAAAAATGTGTAACCAAAAGGCAGGCAAGCTGCTGTTCGGCCCTTGAGCCCCAGAATTACACGCCTTTATGCTTGTTTTTCCGAGTCGGTAATGCTTAAAATGGGGGCAGTTCTATGTGACGGTACCGGCATCATTCAGCTCCCTATGGCTGTGGGGATACTAGTGACGCCATGAGCTCGGGACAGAGGTGAGTATACTCCACACCGGGGGGGGGGGTCTCGCACAGAAGGGCATTGCAGTTCAGGATGCTCCTGGGAGAGGGAGTAAGCCTGCCCTAGAGTCTTAGACCTTTTTAAACACAATCTTAATTTTAGGTAAATCAAACGACCTTCCGCAGCCCACTTCAGATGGGAACCTGTATGCTGCCCTATCTAATGTTTTAAAAAGAAAATGAGTTACCAGATATCTAACTTAAAGCGGTCCTTCACTCTGAATAAGAGTCTATCCTATATGTTTCCCACACCCTGTACATACAGATTGCTCACATTAAAAGTCATCCTACCTGCATCTACTGCATGTTATAAGCCTTTAAACATCCAAGATGGCGACTCATGTAACATCAGGCAGCCTGCAAACAGGAAGTGCCTTCTGACTGTGCTGCTTTGCATTCTGGGATTGCTGACCTTTTCCTGACCCCAGCTCTGCTCTGTCTGAGCAAAGCACAGCTATAACCCGGCCCCCTGTACTTTATCCCACTCTCCTCAGTAAGGGTGATGCTTCTGAGTCAAGATGGCGACGCCCATAACACCTGGGACATCCAATAGCAGTGTCCATAAACGGGTGGGGATCCCCAAAAAGGCAACAACACGCAGTTCAAACCACTGCCGCCTGCAAAACCTTGGGGCCAAAAACAGCATCCGCTGAGGCCCGAACATCAACCTTGTAAAACTTGGAAAAGGTATGAACAGAAGACCACGTAGCAGCCTTACATTTGCTAATAGTAGATTTAGCAGGAGCCAAACCCCGAGGGAACCACAAACAAGGCGTCCGTCTTTCTGAAAGGCGCAGTAGCCACCAGGTAGAATTTCAAATTCCTGACAACATCCAGAGAATGCAATGCCCTTTCCTTGGAATTACCAGGATTAGGGCACAAAGAAGGAAGCACAATGTCCTGATTTAGATGGAAGGCCGAAAACACCTTAGGCAAGAAGTCTGGTTTAAAGCGGAAAACCACCTTGTCCTGGTGTCTCTCAAAGTAGGGGGCCTGAATAGACAGAGCCGCCAACTCAAACAAGCCGGACAGAGGCAATAGCCACCAAAGAGGCAACTTTCAAGGTGAGAATAGACAGTGCAGCCTCATGTACAGGTTCAAATGGAGGACCCTGAAGGACAGACAATACCAAATTCAAATCCCAGACCGGTACCATGGGATTGCGGGGAGCGCGCACATGACAACAGTGAAAGGCCCTAGACTCACACCAGTCAATGTAGGTCCACCAGGTCCTATAGTAGAAGAGGATTTCTTCCTAGCCCTTACAAGAGTATGGACAAACGAATCTGACAGTCCTTTCTCCTTTAGGATGGAGGTTTCAGCAGCCAGGCCGTCAAAGCCAGCGTTTGTAAATTGGGATAACAGAGCCGTCCTTGAGTGAGAAGGTCCGGAACCAAGGGTAGAGCGTACCGATCCACTGCCAGCTGCACGACGTCTGCGAACCACACCTGTCTTGGCCACCTGGGGGCCACCAGAATGGCTGGCACCCTCTCCTGAACCAACTTGCGCAGAACCTTGCTCAGAAGAGGAAACGGAGGGAAGAGGTAAAGGAGACCAAGTCCCTGCCAGGACAGAGACAGAGCATCCACCGCCAGAGCCAGAGGGTCCTGGGACAGGGAGACAAATGCTGGCAGCTCGTGATTGTGGCGAGAAGCAAACAGATCCACGTCCGGCATCCCCCAACGGTGACAAAGGGATAGGAAGACCTCGCTGTTGAGGGACCATTCCCCCCAGCGAGAGGTCCTCCTGCTCAGGGAATCCGCCTCCAGATTCTCCACTCCCAGAATATAAACTGCTGAGATGCACGGGACATTGTCCTTGGCCCAGGACAGAATCAACGACACCTCCTTGAGGGCACTCTTGCTCCGAGTCCCTCCCTGATGATTGATATAGGCAATCGCCTTCTGGTTTTCGGAGCGAACCTGTACTGGCCGGCCCTGAAGGTGAGGAGTCAACTGCGCCAGCACCAACTGAACCGCCCTCAGCTCCAGGACGTTGATAGGAGGCATGGGCCTCCTGAGGGCCCCACAGCCCCTGGAATTGTAGGGTTCTCCAGTAGCCCCCCCCAATCTGACAGACTGGCATCCGTAGTGACCGTCTCCCAACATGGTGTCTGAAATGATCTGCCCCCCAGAAGATTCCTCGAGTCCAACCACCACAGGAGGGACCGCCGCACCGGAGGAGAGAGAACAAAGGCCTGATCCAGAGACAGGCGACACTTGTCCCAGGCTGAAAGGAGATGGAGCTGAAGGGGTCTCATGTGAAATTGAGCGTAAGGTACTGCCTCGAAGCAGGCCACCATTTGTCCCACCAATTGCAACCCTTGCCTGGTGGTAGGACGAGGACTGGACAGCAGGAAATGAACCAGAGCTTGAAGAGAATCCACCTTCTGCTGAAAAAGAAAAATCCTGGCCTGAATTGTATCCAGATTCATGCCCAGGAAGGGGGCCACCCGGGACCGAGAGAGGGAGGACTTGGTATAATTGATCACCCATCCGCACGTTTCAAGGCCAGTTACCACCGTCTGGGTATCCAATTCTGCCTACTGGAGAGAATGAGATGTAATGAGAAGGTCCTCCAGATAAGGGAGAATGCGAATGCCCCCGGCTCTGAGAAGGGCCATCACCCCCGCCAGCACCTTGGTGAACACTCTGGGGGCTGAGGTGAGACCGAAGGGAAGAGCCACAAATTGGTAGTGCCGGTCCTCCAGGGCGAACCTGAGGAACCGCTGATGCCCTGGGAAGACTGACACATGAAGGTAAGCATCCCTGATGTCTATGGAAGTCATGAAGTCCCCCGGGCGCAAAGAGCTGATCGCGGAGCGCAGGGACTCCACGCGAAAGCATCTGGTTCTGATGAACTTGTTGAGAAGCTTTAAGTCCAGGATGGGCCTGATGGAACCATCCCTTTTGGGTACTGTGAAGAGATTGGAATATTAACCTTGACCTCTCTCCCCTGGAGGGACCGGACAGATGACCCCCATATCCAATAGGCTCTGTAGAGCCAGAAACAGACCCTGAGCTGCTAGGGGGTCTAGAGGAATCCGAGACCTGAGGAATCTTGGAGGGGGCCATGCAGCGATCTCTAGCTTGTAGCCGGAGGACACAACCTCCAGAATCTGTCTGAGACCTGTTGCCCCCAGACATGAGCGAAGGGCTGCAGCCGCCCCCCCCACCCGTAAGGGTGAGGGCGCCCCTTCATGGCTGAGCGGCTTGATGACAGATTTGGGCTTGGATCCCCAGGAGGATCCAGGACGGGTACAGCCTCTGCCCTTGCCCCAGAAGTCTCCCCTGTGCCCTGCAAAGGATACCCCCCTCCCCGACCTGGATCCCCGAAAGGAGGGAGTAAAGGACCCTGAACCCCGAAAGGGCCGCGGCTGTCTTTTGCATTGGGGCAACTTACCTCCCTTTGCAAAAAGGTCCAAACGGTCACCAAAAAGGCACAGCCCCTTAAAGGGTAGCCCTGTGACAGCCTTCTTAGCAGCATTGTCAGCTGCCCACTGGCGCAGCCAGACCGAGCGACGAATAGAAACAACCAGAGCCGAGGTCCTGCTACACATCCTAATGGTGTCATCTAAGGCAGAAAGAATATAAGCGATAAACATCTCACATTGTGATAAGGCTCTAAATTCTACACTAGAAGGATCATCGGGAGAGCCTTCCAAAAGGCCCTTGATCAGAGACCGAATGGCCACTGCAGTAATAGCAGAAGCACAGACCGGGCGCAGGGCCGATCCTGCACAGGCAAAGGCATGGGAAGCCAGCTGGTCAATATGCCGGTCCTCGCTATCCTTCAAGGTAGTGGAATCAGGGGAATGCACCACAGAAGTGTTAGACAACCCCAAAACAGGGGCATCCACTTCCGGGGGAGTTGACCAACATTTAATCACATCCGAGGGAAAGGGGTACCTTCCATCCCTTAGGTATACCAGGAAGCCAGCTAGGCCGCTCCCATTCTTTGAGAACCAAATGATTGAAATGTGCCTGTTCTAGAAATTCCAAACAAGGCTTTGCAGTACCAAACAATTCCCCCTGTTGCTTGGGTGCCGCAGCAGGAAGGGAAATAGAGAGCACTTCAAAGATTTGAGTCAAAAGTCTATGGGTGTCATCAGCATCCCAATGCTCTGAGCCGGCATCAGCGCCAAGGTAATGCTGATCATCAGAAAATTCTGAAATCGGAGAATAATTCCCCCTCCTCAAGCGGGGTATAGTCAGATAAATCAAGGAAATCTTCAGTCTCCAAAGGAAAGGCTGACACAGCAGGCGCCACGTGCGGTCTTTTACCTGGGGCCTTACGGGCCGCAGAGCTAGCAATCAATCTCTCAATATTGGCCAGCCTGGAAGACACATCGGGTTGAGACTCCCCACTAGTATTGATCTCACTGGGAGTCATAATTAAGCGAGGGGGTGTGGGAGAGGACATGGTGGGCGCAGACCCGGACACAGGCAGCCCAGAGTGCCGCGCAATCGCCTGCTGGGCGCAGGGTGCACAGACCCGCACATCATCGCTAACAGGGGATGCCACACACAGCCGGGCTTGTCCCGAAGGGAACCCCGATCACAATATCATGTGAAGCCTCCATATGGTGATTTCAGTAGCACAACAAGCCAATGGGAATTACGCTATACAGCTACCCGGGATGCCCCAAATGTCCGCTGGGATAGTGGGAGGATTTAACCACTTAGGCCTCTAATAAAGTTACAGGGAACTAATAGAGGGGACAGGACTGGGAGAAACCTCTAAAGCAGTTTCCCGCCTGTAAGACATAAATAATACACCCATGAGAATGCAACAAAGTGATAATTAAAAACACACAGCCCACAGGGGCACTCACGGACCGCGGAGGGAGCAGCGATGAGCCAGTCGGGGATCCAAAATGGCGCAGGAAGGATCCTGGAGGGGCAGGCAGCAAGAAGGAAAACGCGGAGCGCACCGACGGTTAAGCCACGCCCCCTCTAGGACGCGCGGGGACAGGCTGAGAGACAGCCTCCCCACAGCCAATCAGCACCAAACAGGCCCCCCGATGACGTCACCGCTGACCGCAGACGCCGCAGGGCGCGCGTGTAAGCGGCTGCAATTTTTTAAAAAAGAGTAGGCAGCATAATGGCGCCAGATCAGAGAGAACTCCTGGACTGGCCCTGATAGCTCCATTCAACAGTGCACACATAAAAACACACACATACAAGTACAAACTGGGATAGCGGGAGAAGGGGGAGATGGATGCCCATAATGACACCCAAGTTCTGCTGGGGAGGGCACATAGACGGGGCATCCCAATTCAGGTTCACCAAACCTGGACTGCCTACCCTTTGGCGGGGGATTTGCGGTAGGAGCAAGCTCCTGACAAAGCACCAATAATAGGTGCTGCCTACCGTCACCCGACCACGCAGCCAAAGCTGGGAGGCAGAATAAAAGGTGGAACGGGTGGGAATAGTCCTACAGGGTCATGGGCTGTTAGCCACGCTCACCTGCATCATCACCATCATCTTGACCTTCGCAGCCCACTGCAAAGAAGAATCTGGGTAATTAGTGGGAGTTCCTGGGTATATATGGACCGGGAGGGGCCTTTTTTTTTGCCATCTCTGCAGTAAAGCGCCCTCTTGTGGAGGTAAACCCAGCTGTTATGAATACTATCTGGAGCAGCACGTGCTGCATACTTAGAATAAAGTAACAGCGGGCAGTTTAACCCACTGCCGCCTGCAAAACTTTGCGGCCAAAAGTAGCATCAGCTGAGGCCCTAACAGCAACCTTGTAAAACTTAGAAAAGGTATGAACAGAAGACCAAGTAGCGGCCTTGCAAACTTGTTCAACAGAAGCCTGGTGCTGAAAAGCCCAAGAGGCACCAATAGCACGAGTGGAATGAGCAGTAAGGCGGAAGGAAGGTTCCTTCCCCTTAGCAGAATAGGCCTGTACCACAGCCTGACGGATCCACTTGCTGATAGTGGACTTAGCCGGAGCCAGACCGTTCTTAGGTCCAGACGGGAGCACAAAAAGAACATCAGTCTTCCTGAAGAATTCTGTAGCCACCAAATAGAACTTCAGAGTCCTGACCACATCCAAAGAGTGTAAAACCCTCTCCTTAGGGTTACTAGGATTAGGGCATAGAGAAGGCAAAACAATGCCCTGATTGAGATGAAAAGCAGACACAACCTTAGAAAATCTGGCTTAAAACAAAACACCACCTTGTCCTGGTGTCTCTCAAAGTAAGGGGGTTTGATGGAAAGCGCCGCCAACTCAGAAACACGCCTAACAGAAGTGATAGCCACCAAAAAGACTACTTTAAGAGTCAAAATGGACAAAGGGGCCTCACTCAAAGGCTCAAAGGGAGACCCCTGCAAGGCAGATAGGACCAAGTTCAAGTCCCGGACTGGTAACATAGGCTTACGTGGAGGACGCACGTGAGTAACCCCCTGGAAGAAAGTCTTAATCAGACGATGGTGAGCAAAAGATCTTTGGAAGAAAATGGCCAAAGCAGAAACATGACCTTTGAGGGTACTAAGTTGAAGACCCAAATCCAAACCATGTTGCAGGAATTCCAGAACCCTAGCGATAGAAAACACCCGACAGGTAAGCGACTTAGACTCACACCAGTCAATGTAAGCATGCCAGACCCTATAGTAGATGGATGACGAGGACTTCTTCCTAGCCCGAATCATGGTATTAACAGAGGCAGGCAGCCCATTTCCATCAAGGTTTCAGCAGTCAGGCCGTTAAAGCCAGCGTTTGTAAATTGGGATGGCGTAGCTGCCCCTAAGTGAGCAGGTCTGGATCCTTGGGCAGAGCATACTGATCTACTGCCAACTGCGGACCACATCCTTCTTGGCCAACAGGGGGCCACCAGAATGGTTGGTACCCCTTCCTGAGCAATCTTGCGCAACACCCTGCCCAGCAGAGGGAAAGGAGGAAACTCAGAGAAGCTGAAAGCTCTTCCAAGACATTGCTAGAGCATCCGTGGCCAAGGCCAGAGGGTCCTGGGACAGAGAGACAAAGACTGGGAGCTTGTGATTGTGACGGGACACAAACAGATCCACATCTGGCTGACCCCAGCGGTGGCACAGGGAGTGAAACACCCTGCTGATGAGGGACCATTCTCCCAGACGAGAAGTCCCCCTGCTGAGGGAGTCTGCCTCCAGATTCTCCACCCCCGGGATGTACACGGGTGAGATGCAGGAAACATTCTCCTCCGCCCAAGACAGTATCAGGGACACTTCCTTGAGGGCCCTCTTGCTCCGGGTCCCTCCCTGATGATTGATGTAAGCAATCGCCGTCTGGTTGTCCGAGTGGACCTGAACCGCCCGCCCCCATGTGGAGTGAATTGGGCGAGAACCAACCTTATCGCCCTCAATTCCAGAATGTTGATAGGGGTGTGGGCCTCCTGAGGGCCCCAGTGACCCTGTCATTTCAGGGATTTCCAGAGGTCCCCCCAACCTGTAAGGCTGGCATCTGTGGTGACTGTCTCCCAGCACGGGGCCAAAAAGGATCTGCCCACCAACAGGTTTCTTAAGTCCAGCCACCACGAGAGAGACCGCCTGGCCAGGGGGGACAGAACCCGCACCTGATCCAGGGACCGAAGGTCCCGATCTAAAACTGACAAGAGGTGAATTTGAAGGGGTCTGAGAAACTGAGCGTATGGAACCGCCTCGAAGCAAGACACCATCAGGCCCACCAACTGCATCCCCTGCCAGATGGAGGGATGAGGGGAAGACATAAGAAGCCTGGCTAGGGCCTGAAGATTCTCCACCTTCTGCTGAGGGAGAAGGATCTTGACCTGAGATGTATCCAGAGTCGCGCCCAGAAAGGACCTCACCATTGACGATGACAGGAAAGACTTGGGATGGTTGATCACCCAGCTGAAGGACGCCAGTGTGGACACCACCAGCTGGGTAACCAGCTCGGCCTGCTGGAGAGATTGAGAAATGATGAGAATGTCGTCTAAGTAAGGAAGGATGCGAATGCCCTGAGACCTTAGCAGAGCCATCACTCCTGCCAGCACCTGAATACCCTGGGAGCCGAGGTGATACCGAAAGGCAAGGCCACAAATTGATAGTGCTGATCCTCCAGAGCGAACCTGAGGAATCTCTGATGACCTGGAAGATAGGTACGTGAAGGTAAGCGTCTTTGATGTCTACAGAGGTCATGAAGTCGCCCGGGCGTAGAGAATTGACAGCTGAGCCTCCATGCGAAAGTGTTTGGATCTGACAAATTTGTTGAGGCACTTTAAATCCAGGATAGGTCTGATGGACCTGTCTTTTTTGGGAACAATGAAAAGATTGGAATAGTAGCCTCTGCACCTTTCCCTCAATGGCACCTGGCAGATGACCCCTGACTCCAGAAGGTTTTGGACAGTAAGGCACAGACCCTGAGCTGATAGGGGGTTTTGAGCCATCCAGCCATTTGATGAATCTTGGGGGGGGGGGGGGGGGGGCAGGCTGCAAACTATCTTGTAACCGGAGGACACTACCTCCTGAATCCACCGGTCTGAGACGTGAAGCCTCCAGACGTGAGCAAAGAGCCGGAGCCGTTCCCCCACCCGGATGGGTGAGGGTGCCCCTTCATGCCTGAGGGAGCTTGGGTGAGGATTTTGGCTTGGGACCCCAGGAGAGGCCAGGACGGCCACATCCTCTGCCCCTTCCCCAGTGATCTCCGCGGACGCAGTAAAGGAGACTCCTTGGCCAGTTCTGGAACCACGGAAGGATGGAATAAAGGCACCCATCTCCCGAAAGGACCGGGACGGCCTCCTACGTTGAGGTAACTTGCCACCCCTGGCAAACAAATCCAAGCGCTCACCAAAGAGGCACAGGCCCTTGAAATGGAAACCAGTGAGAGCTTTCATATCAGCATTATCAGCTACCCATTGACGTGGCCAGACAGAGCGGCGTATAGCCACCAAGGCAGAAGTTCTACCACACATTCTAATGGCATCATCCATAGCAGACAGAATATATGCAATAAATTCCTCACAAAACAGTAGAGATCTATACTCTTCTCTAGCCACATCCTCAGATGCCCCGTCCAAGAGACACTTAAGCACCCCTTTAATGGCAATAGCCGTAATAGCAGAGGCACAAACCGGGCGCAGCGCCGTCCCCACACAGGCAAAGGCGTGACAGGCCAGTTGGTCCAAGCGCCGGTCCTCCCCATCCCACAGGGTAGTAGTATCAGGAGAGTGCATGACAGATGTATTGGACAACCCGAGAACGGGCGCATCCTCCTCGGGAGGACATGACCAATGCTTAACATCATCAGCAGGAAAGGGATACCTCTTGTCCCAACTCTTAGGCACCCCTGGCAGCTTGCTAGGTCGTTTCCGTTCCTTGAGCACTAGATTATTAAAGTGAGACTTCTCAGGTTACTCCCAGCGTAGCTTAACCGTATGAAAAGCTCGCTCTGCTGCTGCGGAGCCACTGCAGGAAGGGAAATACAAAGCACTTCAAAAATATGACTCAGCAATCTGTCAGTGTCATCAGGGGACCACGAGTCTTCCCCAAAGGGAGTCCCAGTATCACCGTAAATCTTAGGTTGTTCCTCAAAGGATTCAGAATCAGAAAATAATCCTCCCTCCTCAAGGGGGTAGGGACCTGAGAGTAAGGGCCCTCATCTTCTACAGAGAAGAGGGAAACCGCGGGTGATAAATGCTGCTTCTTAGCAGAAGCCTTACGCGGGGCAGACCCAGCAAGATGTTTTTCAATGCTGGCCACCCGTGCAGCTAAATCAGGTTGAGACTCCCCGCTATTATGCCCCTCGGAGGGGGTCAGATGTAAGCGTGGGGGGGTTGGCGAAGTCAGAGGGGGGCGCCGCACCAGTAACAGGCAACCCAGGCTGCAGTGCAAGTACCTGCTGGGCACAGGGTACACACACCCCGACATCACTTATAGGGGATACTTCACACACACACACACACACACACACACACACACACACACACACACACACATAGCCGGGCTTGTCCCGAAGGAACCCCAAGCACATTATTCCCAGAAAGCCTCCATATGGTGATTATAATAGCACAATATTAATAACCCTACTAATATAGGGTTAACGCTAATGATAGCAACCCGGGATGCCCCAAGAGCCCGCTAGGGAGGTGGGAGATATAATAGTAAAAGCCCAAAACTAAAAGGGGGAGGACCGGGAGAAACCACAATGAGGTCTACCCGCCATAAGACATCCCCGTAAGAAAATACAGTAAAAAATATATGTATATATAACAAGCCCCCCCCGCAGGGGCACTCATGGACCGCGGTAGGAAACAGCAGACACGCAGCACGAGGGAGGTAAAAAAAAAAAAAAAAAAAAAAAAAAAAAAAGGCGTCTGCATATACC